>CM030358.1:356060196-356081428 GCA_017893485.1 Hemerocallis citrina | reverse complement strand
CTAAGTATATATCCATGCTTAGATTGTTGTAGGATTTATGTTTAAATTACCTACCATGCTTAGGAATGTTGTAGACTCATGCTAAGTACATATTCATGCTTAGATTGTTGTAGGATTAATGTTTAAATTACCTACCATGCTTAGGAATGTTGTACATTCATGTAAGGTTGTATACCACGCTAACTGTTGTAGGTTAAAGTAGTAAAGGAAATCATGCTTGTTGTATACCATGTTAAATTGTTAATATGGGTAAGTTGTAGCAATTAACCATGCTTAAAGTAGTAGGAGATGTCCATGCTTAAATCTAGTAGCTATTCATGATTTAAACTTATAGTAGCTTCCTACTTAAGTTGTATCCATGCTTATAGTTGTAGTGTTAGCAAAGAAACTTTCAAGTTGTAGTTGTAGTGTTAATGAAGAACCTTCATGCTATAGTTGTAGTGTTTAGTAAGAAACTATCATGTTGTAGTTGTGGTGTTAGTGAAGAACCACCATGTTGTAGTTGCAATATTGTGTTGTAAAGTAGTTCTAGTTAATCCCCTAGAAGGAATCCCATGGTTGAGATTACATAGTTAGAGCCATGCATGCTTGAATGATGTATTGTAGCATTCTAGTTAAAAGAACCATGCTTGAATTGTATATGGTAGTGAAGGATCACAAAGGAACCATGAACCCATGCATCTAACTCCTAGGTGATTCTAGCTCAAACTTGAGAGAGAACCCAAGAATCTAGTTGCATGTAGTTCTAATTCGTTTGGGGAAAAAGAAACCGTGGATTTTAGTTGTGTAAGGTTCTAATTGAAATTGGATCTTATCATGGGGACATTCCATCCTTATGGGTATAAGGGTTGTGAAGGTCACTAGTAATTGTTAGCTCGATAAAAGTTGTTATGTCGCTTTTGGGCTTCTCATTGGTAGAATGCCTATTTTAGTCTGTTAGTAGATTCTTCTGTTACTTCTAATTATAGAAGATCAAGTTTGCTAGTAAGCATGTTTGGTTGCTTCTAAATTTGATTACCTGTATGGTTGTTTTTGCATATGGTTGTGCTCGTATGTGGCTCGACTGGCCCGTATGTAGCTGTGGGTCTCATACGTAGCTCATTTGGCTCGTATGTATGTTGTTGTCTCATACGTGGCTTGACTGGCCGTATGTAGCTGTGGGTCTATACGCAGCTCATTTGGCTCGTATGTGTTGTTGCTCGTACGCGGCTCGACCGGCCCGTGTGTAGCTGTTGGTCTCATATGCGGCTTCTTTGGCTGGTATGTATATTGTTGTCTCATACGAAGCCCGCCTGGCTCGTATGTAGTTTTTGGTTTCATACGTAGCTTGTTGGCTCGTATGTATTCGATTTACTCGTATATAGCTTATTAGCTAATACGCAATTTTGTTATGCTCATCTAGGGTGATATTATTACCCTATTGGCTATCGACCATCAAGACATATGTTTTCTTACTCCTAAGGTACTGTGGACGAGTCACTCCTTGTATACCGTCGGATCGTAACCGGGGTTGATCGCGGACCGGAGTATAGACGGAATCCAAGTTCAGGGTAGTGGCATGCAGGTACGTTAGTATTGCCGGGGTCTTGGATCGATAGGCCACGAATCAGATCCTTAGGGATTCTGGTATGTCTAGGATGAGCAGCCTAGTAGAGTTGTCTTGCTAAGTCTTACTTAAGACTCAGCATGTTGTGTAAGTTCTGTTGTCATCCCTCAGTTGTTTAGGGTTAGTGACATTGATAGAGTAGTAACCTATGACTCTTACTACTTAGCCATTTATTATCATCTTTCGCCGAAGGGAAGGAGTTGGTGTTAAGGGTGATTCCTTATGATTCAACCTGTCTTATAGGCCTGCATTAGGCGGTGTTATTGGGTTGTACCCTTCTTGTCAAAGGGATACGGCCTGTGCCTTCTCACGAGTTGGGAGCACGGGATCTGTATCTCGTCTGTTAATTTCTGAAGTGCCTTGATAAGCAGGAGTGATTCCTGTCGGAGCCAGGGGGATGGATCCCCCCGGAACTCCGTCTTAGCTTGTATCTAAGGGCGAGGGGCCATAGACTACGGTCTGGCTAGGGGCTGGGAGGCTTCGAGCTAACCTGATTTCACGGTAACTCCAAGGATTTGTCAGATATTTGAGGAAGGTCTGGTATGCCTGCCGGAACTAGACCGTTGTAGGGCCACCTCCTCAGTCATGTCTAATCTTTAGAAACAAGATAAGTACAAGAGTAGAACTCATAGTGCGGGTTCAAATCCCTATAATGAAGAGACGGCTTGAGATGGGCGCATGTAGTATAGGTTGCATGTTGCTTCGGAGACTTGCTAGCATTAGAATAAGTGCATCCTAGCTTTAGTTAATATTGCATTAGATTCTAGTCATAGCACTCACCAACTTAAACTACACTGACACCTTTGCCACATTTTTGTATGCTTGTTTTGGGAGATTTTCTGCTAAGTTATCAGCCTTAAAGCGTCAGTGAAAACTGACGTCACCACTTCAATAGGTACTGGCTCGCAAAAGTACAGGTGCAAGATTTAGGAGGACTTAAGGAAAGGAAAGCGAGGAGTCAATGTCATTTAAGTTCCGCTGTAATATTTATGTTGATTATCTATTAGTGAAAAGTACCCAAGTAGGAATTACCAAGTGTTGTTCTTCATTAATTGCACTCTGATGTAATTTGTGGAAAGTTGTAATACTTGGGATGTAAAGGTATTATTGTAACATTATTGTAATGTATTGCAGTTGTATAACATTCAGACTTGTAGTACATTTGGTGTTGAATCAAAAGTTTTTAAATTTTCTTGTCTTTTCTGTGTATTGTGACTAATTGAAGAAAAGATTCTGGCTTATGTTACGGTTTTCCAGTTACTGGAAATCGGGGCTTTACACTTATGATCTCTCTCTCTCACAATTTCTGTGATGGCTAGGGTTTTCCTCAGCTATCCCTTTTCCACAAATACATATCATATATATATATGCAGATTATCAACCAGAAAAGAGTAATGAGGTTGTTGGGCTCACAATCTGATCTGGGTCAGATTCGTGTGTAGGCCTTTGAACTTTAGTTGGGCCATTTAATCTATTTAATTACCCAACCATTTTAGGAGTCCAATTCTTACTAGAATTCCCAATTAAATTCATCTCATGAATTTAAATCCAATTTCGATCCATTTTAAGTGTGTGACCTTGTGTCTTCTCATTACGTTGACAGTAATATTAAAATCATATTCTAGTGTTACAAACAGTGAGCGGTATCTAGTAACACATCACTGTTACTCAAGTAGCGGGATTGCCAGTGATTTGACATAACCTATTTGACCAATGTAACCATGTAGCCTAGTCTTTTTATCCAGATATCTTTGATCATAAGGCATAAAATGTGTCACCCTTGTATATTTCAATCTTTGGTTTCTTGATGTCCTAGTAGACTTACTAAATCAAATGAGCTCAATATCTCATATTGACTCATTTGAGCACGGCCATGCATTTTGCAGTCTCCCTCCATTAAGGGGCCTTTAGACATCGCTCATGTTATATAAGAGGGACAAATCCTATCTAAGCCACCCACATCCCTCTACATGATTTGTAGTATATCCAATAGTCAACTTTATAATTACCTTATTACAGGCAATGTTTGATGACATTAAAACAT
Source organism: Hemerocallis citrina (assembly GCA_017893485.1). Taxonomy (NCBI): domain Eukaryota; kingdom Viridiplantae; phylum Streptophyta; class Magnoliopsida; order Asparagales; family Asphodelaceae; genus Hemerocallis; species Hemerocallis citrina. The sequence goes on along the minus strand of CM030358.1, from coordinate 356,077,778 downwards.
ATAACTTCTCATGTAGGAACCATAGTGACTTCAAGTCAAAGGACTGCGCACAACATAGTCACTGTGAGAACTGCTTATGACACTCACGTAACGATCCATACAACGTTCTCATGGTGTCAGTCCAGTACATTATTACAATAATATGTACCCATGTGAAGACTTGATATCTCATATCCATGACCCATGAGATATGGTCATCAGTCTACGCACATACTAGTCACTATGTAATATTATTGTCCTAATTCACAATAACTTGACTAGGGACATTTAAGAATAGTGTTCTGATTACAACTAATAGGATCGCACAATCAAGTCATGCACTTGATATCCGATGGTATTGAACCTACTATTCTAAGGACTTTATTATGTTCATTTAATCACAATGAGCAACATAATAAATGAAATGACTCATATATGAAATAAATATCATGATACAATGTAAACTAGTAATGTCAATACACAACTGGCTTCTAGGGCATACACCAACAGTCGCGGAGGCCAAAGTGCCTGAGCAGAAATGTCTTCCTTCCCCGGGGTCGGAGGAACCTTCGAGGAAGAGGAAAACCAAAGACACCGACCGCCCGAGGAACAAGGCAACCAAGGATGGTAAGAAGGAGGTCGCGTCCTCGAATGGGGTCGCGGTGACACCAAAAACACCCGCTCCACTGAAGGTATGGGCACCTTCCTGGTCTATCACAGAGCCAGACCTGTCAACCGACCACCCTAATGCGCTGCAGGTGGTCGACCACCGTGCCACTCCCTGTGATAGGAAGGCTCTGACAAAAGATTCAGAGGACTAGGTTTACACTTGTTGGGCTCAGGCTTCTGTCCTGGAGAGGGACCCTGTCCATTGTTAACTTCTTGACCCACGTCTCCTTTTATTTTGGCTAAAAGTGTTCTTATTTTATTATAGGCGCCATCAACGGGGGTGAACTATGGTGGAAGCACGAAGTGCTTAGGTGGCCGAATGATGCAGTGAGAAGGAGTTGTTAGGCTGGTCTGGTGACCTCCGATAGACATTAACGGGTTGAAGAAGAACCTGGTGAATGGGAGGAAAGCCCAGGATCGCACTTCTTGTTGAACTTCATCAAGTATATCCTGGGTTCTGAGATCTGATGTCCATCTCTGTATCCCGAAGGCCAAGGCCAAACAGATTATCCTTCCATAGTTCGTTGGTCTCTTAGCCGAGCTAATTATCTCTGTTACCAATGCCGACCTATGATGCCTCTTCTACACTTCGATGGTCCGAGAGGCAGTGGTCGGGTACTTATTCGTCGCAGAGGTCTTTCATCCTCCTCATACTTCTCGTACACTGAAGTAATTTCCAGAACGTATGACTTGCCATCAGGGCAGAGACTCTCAAGGAAGTACTTGTAGTTGGTCTGCTCAGCCGGGATGATAATTTTCGTGCTTGGATCAGCTGACCCTTACTTGGTCATCGGAGCTCGCCTATGATGCTTCTTTTGTGCGTGAGCTGTCGAGGATGGTTAGCATTCCAAAGACATGAAGCGACTATAGAAGTGTTTTAGGAATAGCTATCTTTGTTTTGAGTTTGATTTTCCAACTGCGAATTGGCCACCACCCATCTTCGTTAATTATCTTCAATTTTAATAAAAAGCATCTTTCCTTGATCATCTGTTTTATTGACTGAAATTGATTTCTTACTGAGTGACTTGACCCCGACCTTTTTTTAATAGAAGGTGTATCTTTGTGACGGAGTCCCAGGGCTGGATCGGAGTCGTTTGGCATTGCCGAGACGAGTCCAGGGCTGGATCGGAGTCCAGGGCTGGATCGGAGTATTTCGAGGAGCTGAGACTTGAGCAATATTTGGGAAGAAATCCATGCTAGCCTTTGAGTCGGAGCGCCATTCTGAGGTGTTAAGATGAGAACCATGTTTAAGGAGGAATCTGTGATGGTCTCGAAATCAGAGTGCCATTTTGAGATGCTAAAGAGAGCCCATTTTGCAGAGAAATCTGCGATGGTTTTAAAGTTAGAGCACAATTTCGAGTCGTTAAGGCAAGAGCCATGTTTGTGAAGGAATCCGCGATGGTCTTGGAGTCAGAGCGCCCATTTTGAGGTGCGAAGGTGAAAGCCATGTTTGCGGAGGAATCTGCGATGGTCTCAGAGTCGGAGTGCCATTTCGAGTTACTAAGGTAAGAGCCATGTTTGCAGAGGAATCGGTGATGGTCTCGGAGTCAGAGCGCCATTTCGAGGCACCATGTTTGCGAAAATCAATGATGGTCTCAGAGTCAGAACGCCATTTCCAGGCACCATGTTTGCAGAAATCAACAATGGTTTCGGAGTTGGAGCGCCATTTCTAGGCACGAAGGCAAGAGGCATGTTTTACAGAGGATTCCGCAATGGTCTCGGAGTTAGAGTGTCATTTTGATGTGCAAAGGCGAGAGCCATGTTTTCTAAGGAATCTGCGATGGCTCGGAGTCAGAACGCCATTTCGAGTGTGAAGGCACGAGGCATTAACCTTGCAAACTTTTCTGAGTTTGAAAAAAAAATATAATAAATTTATGTTTATTCGTTGGTCACAGAAAGGCGAGAGCTTATTACATTTACCTACTTTTAGGGCCTCATTACAAGTGCAGACCGCTAAGGGTCTTCATGGAACGTCATCAAGTGTTCTGCATTCTAAATCCTCTTGGCTACCCTGCCCCCCAGGGTCTTTAATTCAGTACGTGCCAAGATGTACATGTAACACCCCAGCCCCAAACTCAGACAGTTTAATTATTTATTAGTACAACTGCCCACCACAGGCTGCCTCTCAAAAGGTGGTTAACCAACTAGGTGACTCTTGATCATAGGCAATTATATTTATATATTAATTAATTGCAAATCCCCCCGATATGGGATTAAGAAATCCCACATCCAAAGCCTCTCTCGCGATTGACTTCAACCAGCAAAGCAAAGCCCCCATCTACCTGGGCCCCACACACGTCACCACATTCTGATCAAAGCACACAGCAACCAAACCATCTCACTCATCTTATTTCGTCAATTAAATCCCATAGGGCCACCCTATAGAAACCTCTATAGGACACACCCCAATTCTTTATATATGTATGTATGTATGTATGTATGTATGTATGTATATTTTTATATATATTTTTTTTTTAAATACGGGGTGTTACACCCACCCCCCCTTAAAAATCATTGTTCCCGCTACAGGACATGCAACCTAGTGCCGGATCTCCTTTCTAGGAAATGTGGAATGGCGTACCCTGATTCAGCCAATTTTAGCGTACTGCCCATAGCCAAACTGCCAGCGTACTGACCTTAGCTCCCTCTCAGGCATACCCACCCTGACCCACACTTGGTGTCGTAAGTCGGCTGATACCATTTGTAACACACCGACCCCAAACTCAGACAATTTATTTATTTATTAGTACAACTACTCACCACAGGGTGCCTCTCAAAAGATGGTTAACCAATTAGGTGACTCTTGATCATACGCAATTATATTTATATATTAATTAATTGCAAATCCCTCTGATATAGGATTAAGAAATCCCACATCCGAAGCCTCTCTCGCGTGTCGTCAGCCAGCAAAGCAAAGCCCCCATCTACCTGGGCCCCACATACGTCACCACATGCTGATCAAAGCACACAGCAACCAAGCCATCTCACTCATCTTATTTCTTCAATTAAATCCCATAGGGCCACCCTATAGAAACCTCTATAGAACACATCCCAATTCTTTATATATATATATATATATATATATATATATATATATATATATATATATATATATATATATATATATATACGGGGTGTTACAGTACCACTTTGGAGACCCTATATGGGCCTTCCCAATTGGGAGCTATCTTTCCCCTTTTGCTAGGGTCAGAGATCTCGAGCCTGCGTAGAAATAGGTCACCCTCTTTGATGTTGGCTGGTCGAACTTCTTGGTGTAGAAGCAATCTACTCGTTGTTGGTATGCATTCCTCCGGATGATTGATATTTCTCGAACTTCATTGAGTAGGTACAGGTTGGCCCTGAGGCCATCTAAGTTTGATTCCTCGTCGAAACTCAAAGCCTGAGGTGAAGGTAATCTGACCTCCAGGGGATGACTTCGGTTCTGAAGGTTAGATTGAAGGGTGACTCACCCGTCAGAATCCTCTAGATGGTTCGATAGGACCACAACACACAATGGGTACCTCATCAACTCACAACCCCTTGGGGGACTAGTCCAATCACTTCGTTAGACCGTTGAGGATCTATTAGTTGACATTCTCAGCTTGGCCATTAGACTGGGGGTGCAAGATTGAGGAGAACCTCTATTGAATTCCCAAGTCTTCATAGAACTTGCTAAAGTTTTGCCAGCAAACTGGGTGCCATTCTCGGTGACGAGGATCCGAGGAACCCAAACTGATAGACGATGTGTTTCCAAAAGAATTGTTTGGCCTGATGCTCGGTGATAGTAGCCAAGGGTTCTGCTTCGACCCATTTCGTAAAGTAGTCAACAACCACAATTAGGAAATGCCTTTGACGTATCGCTTTGGGAAACAGACCAACTAGATCTACCCTCTACATGGCGAAGGCGGTTGGACCAGCCAGAGATTTAAGCTCAGCTTAGGGAACGTGCCTGACTGAGGATAACCTTTGGCATGGACCGCATTTTTTGATGAGATCATGAGCATCCTGTAAAAGGGTTGGCCCAAAGTAACCATGGTTAGAGTATGTATCTTGCGAAAGACATGTCGTCTATGTGGCAATTGTCGATACCTTTGTGCATTTCTTTGAGCGCGTACTTGACTTCCTCCGGGGTCAGGCATCGGAGGTAGGGTCTCCCTGATCGCTTGAAGAGCACATCATTGAATAGTACGAACCTCTTAGCCGTGACCCGGACCTTGCTTGCTTCAGACGGATCCTGTAGTAGTTTGACATTTCTAAAGAAGTTCATGATTGGATCCATCCAAGTCGCTGGATGTGTTGGCCACTCGAGACAGAGGACTTCGGGGTCATCTATGTGGATGCTCGGTCGAACGAGGACTTCAACCAAGACCCTCGAAGGAGGAGGACACCAACTTGGATAACGCGTCATCCCGGCTATTTTCTTCGCACAATTCTGGCGACCAAGGCTTCTTCTAAATCTGCCAAAAGGAGTCGGACATGTGCCAAGCACTGGACCATTCGCGTGTCGCGAGCCTTGTAGTCTCCCAAGACTTGATTGACCACAAGTTGGGAGTCGCTAAAGGCTTTGATCCTTTTGGCCCACCTTTGCCTACCAGGAGGAGTCCGGCGATTAGTGCCCCATACTCCGCTTCGTTGTTGGAGGTGGAAAAGTTAAGACGAAGGGAATATTGAAAGATGAAGTTATCGGGCAGTTCAGTATGATGCCAGCTCCTCTCCCTTCTTGGCAAGATCAACCATCTTCACAAAGTTCCCTATCGGGTTTCCTCTTGAATCTCAGATGCCTCAAGGATGGTGCACTCAGTTTTAGAATTCAGTGTGTAGTGCCCCGAATTCCTAACATAGGAACTCATGACACTCTTCCAGGATCTTCCTTCAAATGAGTCACAACACAAAAAAATCATAGGAAATTAAAAACTTTTATTACATTAAGTTGTTATTACAATATCCAATGATTACAACATTTACAATAAATTATTGCCACAAGAATGTACAATAAAATTTGGACAGTAACTTTCACTTGGATGCTTTCCCCTACTTCTGCTTTTCCCGTGCTCCCAAGTCGGCGGTCCTGCACTGATAACTGTGGGCACGTCAGTTGATTACAACTGACGAAATGCTATTCCCGGCTATCCTCTCTACACCATAATAATATTTGATGTAAAGAAAAAGGTGATATCAAACAAGTGTCGGTGTATACCATGGCCTAAACTAATACACAAAACAATGAATGCACACGATGCACTTACTCTAATGCAATTCATTTGGGAACGTATGCATCCCATACTACATACTTCCCCAAAATCAACTTCAATGAAAATGTATGCATCCCATACTACATACTTTCCAAAGAATTCGCATCTCCTGATTGTAGGGCTCGATCCCTCGTCATGCATCCTAACCCTGTGCTCTCTCCTGTTTTTGATTCGAGTGATGGTGAGGCTGCAGGCTTACCCTACTAGTCACTAGTGGTGTCAAATCCTCTTTTAGTTTTACCCACTACGCTGGGGAGTCCAGCCCACAGGCCTACCCCTGCATGACTGGTTAGTCACAGGCTTACCCTGCGTGACTGAAATCAAATCCACTTACTCGATACATTGACCATATTCCACATCGGCTTACCCAATATGTTGTCTTCCCGGACTTCACCAAAAGCTGATATACGGGCACCAGGGCCCCCCCACTGGAGAACTTAGGATCTTTCCCGTAGAGCCTCGCTCTGTGGGGACTTCCTCTAAGAACCTCCTACCCGCATCGGTCAACAAAGGACATGACGGATATAAGGTTTTGCCAACTCCGCTACACTCGTCCTTACACTAGAGCAGAACTTGTAGTCGGGACAACATCCCCCTAACCGGTGAACACCCTTGCTAGTGCCTGTCCTTACAAACAACCAAGACTCAATCTAGCCCTACAGAAATACCAAGCTACCGCACTCCCTGATTAAAGAATAATGTTGAATTATAGATTTGCTTCATAAACCAATCTCTAAAACCATCACTCTAGTCAACCTCTGATTTTTCTTCCAGTTTCCCATATTATCCATCCTCTTACTTAGGCGATAAATCCACTATTTCCCAAATCCCTAACTCAATGATCAACTTGCTTGCTATGAACAACTAGTTCAATTCCATTCGGTAGACTCTCCTAGTTAGTCACCTTTATCAATACTGGGTCTCAACCCATTCCACACTAGGACTCAACTAGCCCTCTCATTCAGCCCAAAGGTTGACCCACCTCGGCACGAACCCACGGCGAATCGTCCTCACCGATTGCCGCAACCACAATGACGCTTGGAGTTAGATCGCAACCTCGGCCCGACCAACCAATAGCTTTCTGCTAAACTTAATGCTCCACAGTCCTCGATAAGTGGCCGCTCCAAACACGACCCATGGAATCCATCCATGTACAACAAGTACGTCGGTACACGAGTCATCCCCTCTAACGCGTTCGATGTGACATTCTACCCAACTAGATTTGTCAACCCGACATAATCTTAGGGTCTCAACTTAACCAATGTATCCCAACAAGGTACACTACACTAGGAGTAAGTCCTAACTCGCAAATACCCAAAAAGGGGTTCTAAGGGTCCTGAAAACAACAATTCAAGTTTCCAAACAGCAAGCACGCACTTGGTGTTTATGCCAAAACGGAGCAATTCCCGGTCCCGTTCCCTTGAGGAAACGCGATCGGTCGCTCCCCACGCTTTACTCAAGGTAGAGAGCAAGTACAAACACACAATGGGCATGAATCTCATCCCAAAGTGGTCTACAACCATACCCCAACATCCTATACAATTTCACTTTGAAACAATGAACACCGTTTGTCTATTTTGGTGTCTACAAGCAACTATGAGCTACTTCTTGCAAGAAACATTTAGATCACTTAAGTCCTAACCCAAGTACACATCTAGGACATGAGTCTTGACCTCAAACAGCAACTCTAAGCCAATAAGATACAAGTTTAGACTCATCTTAATGATCATGGTGCAAAACAGTAAGCTCTGGGATTTACTATGTTTTGTCTTCACTTCTAAAAATAATATAAAATCGAATACTTGTCCAAATCACGATTTCTCGGTCAATCCAGAAAGGCCTAAGTGTCTACTAAAACTTCTTAGTTTCAAGTTTCTTCATACAAGGTCATTTACAAAGCCTTATAGTCTCAACTTTAACAAGTGTACAGAATCACAGAACAGAACATCATGTCAACACAGTCATGGGGTAAAATCAGATTAAAATAGCATATTGTGTCAGATCATCATGAAATTTTAGAATCTAATTCCTGACACATGATGTTATAACTCTTCCAAAAGTCAAGTGATTCTACCCAATAGATTTCCATTTATGTCATTTTGAATATCATCCAAAAACAGGGCAGAATCAACTGTAGTTCTGTTTGCTAAAATGTCTAGTTCATCTTGCATGATTTTATTGACATTGCTACAGTTGTCCAAATCTCATGAAATATGAAACCTATGTCTTAGATACATCCAACAACAACGCATTAAAATTTCAGATCAATCCCATAAACATGCAGTAAGATCCAAGTCATTCTTTCCACAACAGTAACCATAAAAACTGCTTCTTTCTATTCTGACCAGCATGCAAGTTCGTATTTATTTAAATCGCAGGAAAAATCATAAAAATCTAGAAACATTACTGAAGGTGTACGAAACCTATATGATCATCTCCTATAAATTTCAGATCAAAATTCTAAGCGGTTGATATGGCTAAAATTAGGGTTAAATTGGAACCGTTCAAATCGGGCACGAATCTTAAAGCTCAGGGGTAAAACGGTAATTTCAAGTACAAACGGGTCTGAAACGGAGACTGGGTCTTTCTTCAAAGCCCAATAACCCACGAACATATCTGCCTTAACTGGGTGCGGGTTCTAACCCGCAAGAAACCCAGTCCAGCTGGATAGAATTAGGATTTCTGATTAATCCTAATCAACGGCCCTGATTCACATCTATCCTTTCACTGGGAAATTAGGGATTACATTCCTAATCTGATCCCAAAGGCGGCTATAAATACCCCCCATCAACCACCATTAAGAGGTAATCAATCTTTGCCAATCAAAGCTCATTCATAATCTTTTCTGATTAGTGACTAGAGCGTCAGAGGGTGCGTCGCCGGGATCAACCCCGGTGTTTCGCACTTTTTGCAGGTTCACGGCAGTGGCAAGAAACCAAGTCAACAACTTGGTGAAGGTCAATAGGTCAACAGGTTTGCTTTATTGTTTTCTCCAAGAATCCACAAATTCTATATGTTTGCTCCCACACCAAAATCAGCAACAACAGTGGTGTTCATGCAATGAGCTACGGACTGACAGCAAAAATTCAATCTTTACTACTTAACCCAAACGAGTTGTTTAAGTTCATTCCTATAGCATGCATGTCAATTTTTTAGTCATCAAACATCACTTCAATCATCCAAGAACAAAAACACAAGAGATTGGAAACACCCACCTTGTTAGTAGCTTGCTCTTGCTTGAATGCCCTCCTTCTTGACTCTTCTATCTCCTTGCTACTTCTCCTTTGCTTTGGCTCTTGTTCTTCTTCTTCTTAGCTTTCCTTCTTCTTCTCTCCCCCAAATCAGTAGCCAAATGTATTAGGAATGGAGTTTTGGAGGTATAGGAAGAGAGTAAGAGTTGTGAAAGAGAGTGGAGAAGAGAAGGGCTTTTACCAACACAAGAGAAAGAGTGGGGGAGGGGTAGGCCAGATTTCATGGTGTATGCGGAAGAGCAGAGATGTCTCATCAAACAATAGGTTGGCTCATTTGGGAGGTGATGTGATGGGGTTCTTACAAACTGATCATGTCTCTTTTGGTACAAACCCTAACCCTAACCTCCTTTTCTTTTTCCCTCCATGGTGTGGCCGGCCATTTAGGGTTGCTTGACCCACTTGATTGAGTTCAAGTGTGGTTGGGTTTGTCTAGTTTCATTTGGGTTCACAAGTCCAACTCAACATGTACATATGTGTAAATATGTTCATATACACATTCATATGCACAATTGTAGGTTATTAGTAAGAAAATAATTCCTTTAACCAGAAATGTAATTCCCATAACTAGTAGCACTCAATTCGTTTACAAGACGCATTCGTTAAAAATCAGGGTTGTTACACGATGAGGGCTTGCCCCTTGATGGCCTGTATCGCCCCGGAATTTCCCAAACACTACAACTGAATTCTAAGATTCTACAGGGATCTTTACACTTCATTTAGTACAATTTTACAAGGAAATTAAAACTTTTCACTTTACATCAGAGTTTACATGAAAACTTTACACTTTACATTGCACAGCGAAGTAAATTTACACACATTTAAATAAATGTTACAACAACATTTAATAGTCTTTAAGCATCTGTTCCTCTTTATTCTTTATCATGTCATTTACCCTGCATACAAAACTTGGGTACGTCAGTTTATTCAACCAACGAACATTATACACGGTCATCCTCTATATGCCGGAAATTAGTATAACTCTCATTTTCCATATTTAACAAACACAACTCTTGTCACCATAATCAAAATAGATGGACTACCCTATGATGTCGTGTTGGTGATTGTGCACTTAGTCCTAAAGCAGTATTTATGTCTACATGACACTAATACACACTTGTTGCGGATTCTATGCATCCCATACTATATAGGACCGAGGGCAAGCCTCTTAATCGTTCTTCATCTATGCTAGGTTCAATCCCTCGTCATGTTCTTAACTCTACTACTGTAACTACGGTGAGTATCCTAGATGATCTATGAGTACAAGCTCGTGTACAGAAAATCTGGAGGGGACTCCCACGCATGTCTTGACTCATCAAGCATGCATTCTGTGGCAATCAGCCTTCCTCATGGCACACGATCCTCTTGTAGTCACCAAACATCCCACGAGCGTGACTAAAGACCGATCATTACTGAGTAGTGCCCACGCCATGTCTTGACTCATCATGCATGCATTCTGTGGCTCACACCCGCACCGTAAACTCTAGCTCTCATACTTGTGTTTTTCTCTCACTTTCATCACATCTCCACTATGTACTAATCCTTAGTTTTTATTAGAAACATGAACAAAATCAAAGCTCTAGAGTTAGCCTCTCCACTAAACCGGACTTATTCATTCATTCAAACATGACCAACCTTGGTCTTCCATTTCAACTTTCATTTCTTTCCAATTGCCGGGGGAGACTTAGCTACTCTTTTGTTTCAATTCCAATTCACAATTTCCAAAATTGAGCGTTTACAACTCATAAGTTCATCTTCATAATCACAACAGATTTTCTTTTTTTTCAATAGCATGATTTCTAAATTTATTCATGAGTCCATAATCATACATGGAATTATATATTTCATCAAATATCAATTCACATTAAAATCACATCACTAATGATATCACTATTTCCAAATTTTCACACTATTATCCAATGAGAATAGATTCACATCACATCACTAAATATAATTTTCTATCTGTATTACCACTTCTTTTCTAACATTATATTTCAAAGCCCTTTTGCAAAGTTGCAATTTTTTCATAACACATACATAGTTAAATCCAATATTCTAAAATTATACATTTATTCTCAAAACAATTACCACCCCATTTCATTCCCAAATTAATTTTCATAGAATCCCACAGTATTTTAAGGATAATAGATGTCAATATTTTTTCCATAATTTTTTAATCATTAAAAATCCCGAAAAAAAATTAGTTTTTTCCCACAACACAATCACAATCTGAGACGCAGGATCTACCAGACCAAGCGACCACAGGGACGAAGGGAACGCCAACCTGAAGTCACAGACCACTAGCCGAAATGTGCTTGGTGGAATAAAAGAAGGCTGAGAGCAGTTAAATTGCTCTCTGGCAAGCAGTTGTTTTATTTTTTATTTTTTAAATACCAAACAAAATATATGTTGCCCACGGGACTCGAACCGCAGACCCATGAGACCCGAAGCCTACTGTAGCGAATAGAAACATCCCAACCACTTGAGCTATGCGCTCAGGATGTCAATAGTTCAAACCGAAGTCTATTTAAATTAATACTCTCTGTTTAGTAAATATTTCGATGTTCAACAAGATCTCATTTTATTTTGCTTTTATAAAATTTGCTGTAAACTTCCAGATTGGCTATTCTCAACATAAATTATACTCCAGTATAATAAAAATAATTTTTTTCAATAATTAAACATATATCTACCACACAATTTGGTTAAATTGTAAGTTACCACTACGACGTTTTCTTTTTCAACATTTCTCATCAAATTGAACAACACTAATCTTTTTATTAGCAATCAATCCTCTGTTTTTAATCATTTCCCAAACATACAATCTATATCTTAATTCATCCATCACAACATTATCACAAAAAGTCCATTTAAGAACATAAAGCAATATTGCCAATCTACTAACTCTTGCATATAATTTTTAATGTTAATAATGAAGGTTTTCTTTACACATTCCCTAGCCATAATCATTTCGCACTACAACTTATATTTAATAGTAGAACCACATACATTGGGCTGATCAACATATCAATCAATCACTAAGTCATTTTCCAATTAAATGTGGACTCTTATTAGTCTTTTTTCATGCATCATTTTTTCCATTCAAATCTACATGCATTCCTAATTAAAATATAGAAAATTTACCCACCTTAATTGGAGAGACTACACTTAGCAACACCTCCTAAACAAATGTCCTTGCAAAAGAACGATCCTCCTCCTTGATGCGCGCACACTAGCCTCCACAAGGGCCAAACCCGAGCACTTCCCCTTGATGAAAGTCGGCCTCCCTCCTTTGATGCAAGCACAAATTTTCCACACAATCTCAATCTTTTACTCACTTTATACTACTAAATAATGTATTTTAGACTATAGGTTTGGAGGAAATAATAAGCACAACAATAACTAGCTAGGTGGGGGTATTTATAATAAAAGTTTAGGAAAATGGAAGGCTAGGATTAACTTAGGAGTTAGAAGCAAATGTGCTAAGATTAAGGGAGAGTTTACACTAACCACCCATGATCAAGTAACCACCACCACCATGACTCTACTCAAAATTTTGATTTTCCATCCTAAGCTCCAAAACCGGCCTAGCATGAAAGGTGCACTTGCACGTGTACGTGCAATGCACGTGCATGCAACTTGGTCTCCAAAAATTTGTACATTATATTTTACATAAAAATAATCTTTAAAATGTATTCTACATTACAAGTTATATTTAAAAATAAAATAGCTCATAGGCTTTAGTTTTTTTTGGGCCAAAATAATAATTATAAAAATTAGATAACTTGAATTAAATTTGGGCTTTAAGATGAAAGGCTTTTTGTCTATTTGAAAAAGGGCTTATATAAGAAATAATTAAAGAGCACATATATAACTATCTATACCCATCATAATGAAAATAATTATAAGATTTAATTCTACCCAAAAATATTGCACGTGCACTCTACGTATAAAATAATTTTCATTAAATGAAAATCGGGCATTACAATGGCGGTCCTAGGCTTATAGCTCAAGTCATGTTGACTAAGCTTAATGAACCATTTGATCAGGCGGCCGGAGTTTTCTAGGCTTGTCGATGACTTGCTTAAGAGGTTGTTCATGAGGACCTTGAATAGAGTGAGCTTGAAAATAGGGGCAAAGTTTCCTTGCGGCAATGATAAGGGGCATAGGCCGACATTCTCCATCTTAACATAACGCATTTCGACATCGCCAAGGACATTGCTAACATAGTAGATGGGTCGCTGCCCCCCATCATATTCTCTGATGAGAACGACACTGAGGACATGCTTAGGACGCTACCTAGGTAAAGATAGAGGACCTCGCCCGAGTGGGGTTGATTAGGAGAGATTGGGTGTGCGAGGTATGGCATCAGCTAGTCAAAGGACTGCTGTTGAGGTTCTCCCCACTCAAAGTTCTTTGCCCCGTGGAGGGCCTTGAGAAGGGGAGAGATTCCTTTGCCCGACATTGAAAGGAAATGCTCGAATGCTACAATCCGATCGGTGAGTCCGCTAAACCTCCTTTACATTCTTCGGAAGGGGCCATGTCCAACATGGCTTGAATTTTTTCGGGGTTAACCTCTATTCCTCGTTGGCTTACCATGAAGCCGAGGAACTTCCGTGAAATTACGGCCGAAGGCGCACTTGGATCAATTGAGCCCTCATGTATATGCGCTCTGAGGACTCTGAAGGCCTCTTCAAGATCTTTGACGTGGTTCTCTCCCCTGATTCTTTTTGACGAGCATGTTATCCATGTACACCTCCATGTTATGGCCAATTTGCTCCTTAAAGACCTTGGTTAATGAGTCTCTGATATGTGGAGCCAACATTCTTTAAGCCAAAAGGCATGACACGATAGTAGTAGAGCCCCTGGTATGTCACAAAGGTTGTCTTGAAAAGTTCAGAGGGTATCATCTGAATCTGATTGGCATCCATGAAGTTGAGAGCTCGTGACCGGACATTGCATCGATAAGGGCGTCGATGCTCGGGAGGGGAAATGGGTCCTTTGGACATGCCTTGCTGAGGTCTGTGAAATCAATACAGATCCTCCACTTGCCACTCGTGATTTTCTTCACCATTAAGGCATTGGCCACCACTCTGGATAGTTGACCTCTTGAATGAAGCAGGCGGAGAGGAGTTTCTCAACCTCTTCCTTCACCTCTTATTGCCTCTCTGGGGCAAATTTTTCGTGCCTCTGTTGTACCAGCTTGGAGTCCAGATGGACACTCAACTTATGCATAATGAGGTCCTCCGAGGATCCCGGGCATATCCGAGGGGGTCCAGGCAAATAGGTATCGGGTCTGCCGAACACAGTTGATGACATCCTTTTTTAGGTCAGGGGGGGGACTTGCCCACTTGGAACCATTTAGATGGGTCTGCTTGAAGATGGGGTCCTCCTCCAACTCGTCCACTGGTTCGAGCCGATGGAACTCCAATTGGAGGGGAGTTCGACTGCATCTAGTAGGGGAACCGAGTCCCGTACTGTGGTCATGTAGCAGGCCCGAGCGGTCTCTTGGTTTCCCTTGAAACTCTCCATAACAGATTCTCACTAGCTTATAATACATGCCCACCTCCACTATTACTAGATAATCACAATTTTACCACATAATCCCACTTTGAACTCCTGTGTATCTGTCATCGGGAATACTCCCAGTGTATCAGGCTTTTTTGTAGGTGTTCAGCAGTGATCAACCACCACCAAATTCGCAACATCCAACCACGTATTAGCCTATAATCAAGACCAGATCGATGACTAAGATATGCTTTCCCCTCTCCAACAAAAGAACTCACTATCTATTGCGAAAAAAAAGAAGCCAGATTGGCACCATCTGTGGAGAACCACATAGATCCAGCCTCTAGCCCAATTCGTACGTCTTCACCATCTTCTTTCACATCCCCAAGGCCAAGAAAATTGCAGCTGCGAAATGTAAAATCGATCGCCTATTACCTCCTCGTCAAACCCACAGCAGACTGGCCACCCAGGGACTGCGGCAGCAGCAAGAAAAACGTCAGTTGAGGCCCACTCCATGTGCCTCCCACTCGATCGCGCGACGGGCCGACCGCCCCACCATGTCGGGCCTCTAAGACATCCTCAGCAATCGAAAAAATGAGGAGAACCTTCGCCTTCGGCCCAACCGATCCAGGAATGAGGGACCCTCAATCCACCCTCTGAGCCAAAGTGTCACTCTTCCAAGGGTCGAGAGAAGGAGTGCATTCTTTCCTCGAAGAATCACCGAACTCCAAATGCCCGTGGAGAATGGGGCCATGTGACGAGAGCCGAGTTCCAGGAGTTTCAGAATGAGGTCCTCCACGCCCTCTAAGGTGGGGCTCAGAATGACCACCACACTGGCAACACCCACACTGGGAGGACCAAGAATGAGGAGTCCTACGGGTTGACTTGATCTGAGGGATGAGGGGACAATGTCCTCAAACGTCTATGGGAGATGGAAGACTGCCTCGCCCGGATTGGCAAAGATGGGAGGCAGTCTAACCGAGGGTATCAACAGGTAAGTCACCCTTCTCATCCTATATCCTCGAGGCCCTTGTCTCGAGGAGCTTCAAGCCTCCTGAATTTGAGACATACAACAGAGAGTCAGAACCTGCTGATCACTTTGAGGGGTTCAAAACCTCCATGATGATTCATAGCATCTTGGATCCCCTTCTCTACTCTACTGCGCCTTCCCAGCCACACTGTATGGGCCCACGCGAGAATGGTACTCCAAGCTCACCCCCAACCCGATCTTCTCCTTCGATCATCTTGAAGAGAGTTTTCTCGCTCACTTTGTGACCAGCCGTAAGGCTGAGAAGACGAACGCTTCCGTGCTAGACCTCAAGTAGAAGGATGGGAAGTCCTTTCGGGACTTCGTTCGGTGATTACAGCTGAGGCTCAATCAATCTCCACCCTAGACACTAGGGTCGTAGCTGCTGCCTTCCAACACAATGTCCGGCAGGACCCTGGTGATGGTGTAACCCCTGTTTTTCATTTTCTGTATTTTGAGTGTATTTTTCCTTTTCCGTGTATTTGATTCAGCTTGTATCTCTTTTTGGACCATATATTGGATCTTCTTTTTCAATATATTTATTTATTTATCCAGTCATCTTTTATTTGATCTCTTGTTTTGTTTGTCCGCCTTTGTTTCGTCTCTGTTTGATCTTGCCATTATTTTTTATTCTCAATATATTTATTCACATCCTAATTTTTTGGTATGTTCAGCTTGTTTCCCATCTCTTTTGGATTGCTCCCTATTCAAAACCTACCATTAATTACCCAGTAAACTACCCATTACCTATTATATTATAACCATACCCGTTCACCTCCTATCCATCAGCCGTCAACACCCCTATCAATACCTACCTAACTATATATATATATATATATATATATATATATATATACCCATCTTCCTGTTCATCCCTACCACCTCTTAACCCCCATACCCTAGTTCCTGTGCTCCCTCTCCCTCCTCGCCATCCCCTGCGACCTCCCTCTCGGCCCTTCAGCACCCTCGCGACCCCTCCGCCCTGCCCTCCTCTCATCGCGGCGCCGACCAGCAGCAGTGATGCGCCCTCAGATCCGTTCCCTTCCCTCTCTCCTCGACTGTTCGCCACCCTCAGCCAGCGACTGCACTCGCCACTTCACCTACGATGCCAGCCCCCTATCCTGGTCTTCCCGTCGCTGTCATCGTCTTCTCTGGTGACCAATTCGACCACCAACCCCTACTGCAGCGCCGCCAGACCTCCACCCCAATGCTCCTCCCGACTATAGCAGTAGACCTCTGCCGTCACCCTGTTCAGCCAGCCTCGCATCATCCAGTGCTCCTTGACTCCTCTCCTTCTCTCTGTGGGTGTGTGTGTGCATGTGTTCTCGTTTGGTTCGTGGGTTTGGTCGAGCCCAGGAATCCGTTCCCGTTATTCTTGCTCTTTCTTCGTCATTTCTGTCGTCGTCTCTAAGGCAAGTAACTTATATTCTTTTTATTTTGTAATACAAGTACTAAATACCGCCAGTAGTGTAGGTTAGTTCTAGAGACAATTCTTGTGCAAAACTCCTATTATATCTTGTCTCTATGTGTTGATCCACCCGTAGTTGTCTTATTACACTCACGACATGAATTTAGACTTAGAGATGATCAATTCTCGTATACATGTATGTGGTTCATGATTCATGACTTGTTGTATGATCTTGTATGCATGATGTGATCAATGTAGTATAACTTGTTGTAGACTTCCTAAATACCCTATACCATGTTTCTTGGTCATCTAGTACACCCTATTTCACATTTGGTTATGTTTTGGATGAGTTTCGTATGATCTAGTTAATTTTGTGCATGAAGAATATTTTCTGTTTTGCCGGTTTCTCGTTTTTTTCAGTATTTTAGACACTATTAAGGTCAGTATATGAAAATTATTTGTGAATATGAATTATAGAGAATTCTATCTAC